>ML254354.1:0-26401 GCA_005239495.1 Nicotiana undulata | reverse complement strand
AACCCCCCCCCCCCCCACACCTCAGGAGTCAGTTGTCATGAGCATCTAGTGTAGACAATACAAGGTATAAAAATGTATCTTACCACTAATACAAGTCCAAAACATCAAAAGTCTAGGGTTAGGGAGGGAAGGAAGGTCAGCTGTGGATGTTGGGCAGCTACCTCGATCCCTGGTCAACTCTGAAGCACACGAGAAGTCAACTAGCGAGCTGGTCCGGTACCTGGATCTGCACATAGAGGTGCAGGGAGTAACATGAGTACGCCAACTCATTAAGTAACCAAAGTAACTAAAAACTTGAGTGCAGTGACAAGCATTTATAAAATCATATTTATTTTGTAAAAATAGTAATTCAACTTTTGTTAGAAAAGCCCAATATAAAGATGAGTGTGAAAAACAGTAATATTCACAATGTATCCGCCCTTCAGGAACAATATCTCTCATAAGAAGGTATCTCAGTCACTCATGTCTCAACTATCAGTATGCCATGCTCTCACTAAGCACTCTCACTCAACAAGTACCAGATATCCACTCAACCGCTGCGGCATGTAGCCCGATACAATACATATATATACATATATTGCTGCGGTGCGCAGCCCGATCCATATATAATACACTACGGCGTGCATCCCGATCCATATAATAGTCAACTAGTGGTGTAAAGACTCCGGAGGGGCTCCTACAACCCAATCACTATGTTGTTGCGCCGTGCAGCTCGATCCAATATATATATTGTTGCGGCGTGCAGCCCGATCCATATATAATGTATATTGTTGTGGCGTGCAACCCGATCCATATATAATGTATATTGTTGTGATGTGTAATGTATATTGAGGCGGCGTGCAGCCCGATCCATAACTATCCTCATATGTTCGGCTCTCGGCCTCACTCAGTCATCCTCACAAGCCACTCGGGCAACTCCTCTCAACTCACGAGACTCAGCCCCGAAATATCTCTCAGAGTTTCAAAACCGTGTGATAACAGTGAAAATAAAAACAAGTAGAAAACATGATTGAGTTCACAAATGTTCTATCAGGATAGTGTGAGAATAGTGTAAAAGTACCTATTAAGGTCTAAACAGATCGGCACAAGGCCCCAAACATGGCTTATAGCCCCTAAACAAGTGTAAATTTTTAAAATACATGATATCCTAAGGTTCCAAATCAAATACGCGGCTTAATAGTCGCTACGGGATGGACCAAGTCACAATCCCTATAGATGCACGCCCACACGCTCGTCACCTAGCATGTGTGTCACCTCATTTACCAAAAAAGTACAAAACACTGGGGTTTCATACCCTCAGGTTTAGAGTTACAATTGTTACTTACCTCAAAACAGTCTGAAAGTTACTCCGCAATAATCTTGCCCCTCGAATAGGCTCCAAAATGCTCCGAGACTATCAAAAATCAGATCAATAACATCAAAATATGCTAGGGAGATGAACCCCAGTCAAAAACTATCAAAATTAGGCACAATTTCGAAAATTTGCCAAACCCGACCTCCGGGCCCACGTCTCGAAATTTGATAAATATCACAAAACTAGAATCCTCATTCCCTCACGAGTTTACCCATATCAAATATACCAAAATCCGACCTCAAATACCCATAAAAATTATAAAAATGATTTCCCAAATTTTCCTCCCATTTTCCCCCAATTTCTACTTTGCTTCCTCAAATTACATGATAAATATTAAGACAAATTCATGAAATTAAACCAAAATTTATTGAAGAACACATACCACAAGAATCCCATTGAAAATCTCTTCCAAACCCTCCTTCTCTCGAGTTCTCTAATGGTGTTTTGAGTTATGGCCTAAAACCCTCATTTTTTAACTTAAACTTTCTGCCCAGGTCATTAACTGACTGCTATCGCGGGACTACCCACGCGATCGCACCACTTCCCCACGCTATCGCGAAGCTGCAACTCCCTGACCAATGCGATAGTGTTCCCCATCACGCGGTCGCGAAGCACAATTGCAACAACCTCACGCGCCCCCTTTCTTCTACGCAAATGCAATCAAGTTCACGCGTTCGCGATTGCCAACTTGACGGACCCACGCGATCGCAGACACTACTTGGCGATCTCATAGAGAAATTTCCTAGCTGCCCTCCATAGACCTAGGCGATTGCGGGCCCACTATTGTGATCGCGTATAAGGAAACGAGTAGAAGAAACTTCAGCAGTAACAACAGTTCTTTTTAAGGAAAAACACACTCCAATAACCACCTAAAACACACCCGAGGCCCTCGGGACCTCAAACAACCATACTAACACACCCTATACCATTATTCAAACTCAGTCGAGCCTTCGAAACACCAAAAGCAACACAAAAACACTAAAATCAAATTCAAGCCTATGAACTTTGAAATTTCTAAATTCCACCAAAGACGCCGAAACCATCCAAAACACTTCCGATTGACCTGAAAATTTGCACACATATCCAAAATGACATTACCAACCTGCTCCAACTTCCAGAATTCCATTCCAATCCCGATAGCCTATTTTCCACTGTCGACCGGAAATCGCCAAAAACTAATTTTCGCCAATTCAATCCTAACTCTACACCGAACATCAAAACCTCATTCCGAACACACTCCTAAGTCCCAAATAACCTAAAGAAGCTACCCGAGCAATAAAATCAAAATTCCGAGACCGTTTACCAAGAAGTCAACTTCCAGTTGACTTGTCCTACTATAAGGCCATCTTAAGAGATTAAGTATCTCATTTCTCACCACAACCACTCCGAACCCGAGCCAACCAATCCAACAAAACATACAAGAGATAAACCACACAGATATGAAGCAGAAATAGGGGAAACAGGGCTAAATTCTCGGAACGACCGACCGGGTCGTTACAATAAAGGTTAAGTGCTACAAGTACTTATAGTGTCCAGGGACATTCAGAGTTCAATTTTCAACAAGTATTGGAACATTCAAAGGGACTTCTATTGAGTAGCAAACAAAACAAAGCCTTTTGTTTTACCATTGAGAATCCAAAACTCGAGCTTGAACAAACAAAGAAACTCAGGACCAAAGAGAAAGAAAAAGAAATGTGTAAGAAGGATTCATTGCTTTTAATTTGTTTAGGTGTTGGACAATATTCAATCGTAGGTTAAGTTGTTATGTTATGTGGGAGAAATTAAAGCTCCAATTTAAAGTGGCATTCAATTCCTAGGGTTTCAACCGATTTAAATTTTGAGTTGAAGATGACGATAGGGTTTATGGCGGTAGAGAGGGAGTAAAATCAGTGAAGAACAAAGGGAAAAGCATAAAACGATTTACCTGGGCATGAGAGATGGCCGTTGCAGATGAAAAACCATCGGACAAAACCCCAATGTCCAGAGGTCACTACGTTCGACCTCCGCACAAGAATAATAATGATGATGTTGAAGAGACGATCATGCATACCATGGATTTGAAAGATCATAACGGGGATGCAGACGATTTGATATATCACTTTAGGTCTAAGGTTTAGATTTGGGATTTCGAATTTGGGTGATGATAATGGAAATATATCAGTGGGATTCACGGATTAGGGGACACATTGAATGATTTGGAATGGAATCTTGTGACCTTGATGACTGATAGTTCATGGTGTGAGAGAGAGAGAAGAGAGGAAAAGGGAAATAGAGGCCGGTGGGTAGGGGGTAATAATTAAGGGTTTAGGGGTTGTTTATGTTTTAAAAATGGGAGATGAAACATGAGATGTTGGATCGTTTGATCAATGGCTCCGATTTTTTGGTGAATGAAAATTGGTAAAAGGTTTAATATGGAGAAAAACGGTGGCTGTTGGATTCTTGTAATCCAACGATTGTGATGAGATTTGGTAGGAGTTTAAAATAAAGAGAAAATATTAATTGTGGACCGTTGATCAATTGGGTCAACGGTCCATATGTGTTTGCGTTTCTTATGTGAGTAGGATTTGAGAGTGACGTGGCAAATTTTGATTGGTTCGCATGGTTGGGGAGGATTGCCAAAGTAGAAAGAGAGGGATGGGTCTGGACCGGGTCACAAGTGTGGATTGGGATGTTGTTTGGGTTGGAATTAGTTTAATAACTAACCACATTATGTTAATTGAGTCTTTTGCAAGTACAACCTTTTAAACTTTAACCCCTTTAAAATTAATTTAATTAAATTTAATTAATCATAATTAAATATGGTAAATATATAATCATCAAATATTATATAGATTATTATTATTAAAAATTATTTATTAAAATAATTTAATTTCTCAAATTATGAAGTTAATTTCTTACTTAAATAATAGGCGAATAAATTACAAATCAAGAATTAATTTGTTTAATTAATTATAGAACTTGTGTATCCAAATATCGAACCTATTTTTAATAATTTCGAAAATAATAAGGGTACTATATTTTATAATCATGTAATACCAAATTACTAATTTACCACCATTTGTTTATGTTTTATTTATAAATATCTACATTATTGATTGAAAAATATTTTTAACACATTTATTACGAGTTATTAAGTATAAAGAATTTAATTTTAAAAGGGTGGATAAAAATTGGTCGTCAAATAATAGTTCAACACACATAATAGACAACAACAAAGTCTCTCGAGATACCGTCTCGTAGTCGCAAAATAAATATGCAGGGCGAACTCCTGAGGTAACACCTCGTAGCCTGAAAAGTAAATGTACAGGGAGAACTCTCGAGGTACTGCCTCGTAGTCTCAAAAGTAAATGTACATGTAGAACTCCCGAGGTACCGCCTTGTAGTCTCAAAATCAAATATGCGGGGGACTCTCCCGGATCCCGTAGTCCCAAAGTAAATATGATGCTCAAACGAAATGAAGATAACCGTTACAACAAGAGAATCTACTATTTAGGCTAAGTACAAGTCAAAAAAAGAAAAAGGAATGCATTAAGTATGCTGCAGAGAGTTCAATTAACCAATTAAGACACATAGACATGTTATTCTAGGCTAACATGATAACTACTCATGCTAGTAAAGGTTAAAATAGGTAATTACTTAGTAAAAATTAGGTTTTGCAACAAATAGACTGTGTACGCACTCGTCACCTCGCGTACACGACGCTCACATATCATATCAGTACCAAATCCTAAGGGGAATACCCCACATAAGGTTCAGCAAGCCACTTACCTCGAATCAAGCTAAATCAATTGGTAGCAATGCTTTTCGGCAAGCCACTTAACTCGAACGCGAGAAACCCCTCGCGAACGTGGAATCTTACATTGCCTGACCCTACGCGAACGCAGGAACCTCATCGCGAACGCATAGGCTAATCACATGGAGCTCCATCTGACTGTTCCTCTACGCGAACGCGGGGACCATATCACGAACACCTAGGCTAAAGTATCCACACCATCGCGAACGCGAAGAAAAACTAGGCCGGTCTCCCAGATACCTTACGCGAACGCGAGACCTCTCTCACGAACGCGATGAAGAAAACCAGCAAACTTGACACCAGATTTTCAGCAATTCCAACAAGTACAAAATGATCCTTTAAGCATCTGAAACACACCCGAGACCCCCCTGTACCTCAACCAAACATACCAACCAATCCTAATACACCATACGAACTTTGTCTACTCTCAAATAAAATCAAAAAACTCTGAAAACACGAATCACCCTTCGATTCGAACTTAATGAACTTGAAGCTTCTAGTTTCTACAACCGATGCCGAAACCTATCAAACCATGTCCGATTGACCCCAAATTGTTTATGCAAGTCATATTCAACCTTACGAACCTACTTTATCTTTCGGAAATGGAATCCGACCCTGATATTAAAAAGTCCACTACTAGTCAAAATCTCCAAAAATTTGATTTTCACCATTTCAAGCCTAAATGAGCTACAGACCACCAAAACAAAATCCAGACACGCCCTGAAGTCCAAAATCACCCAATGGAGCTAACGGAATCGGCAAAAATCCATTTTGGAGTTGTCTTCCCCCAGTTCCGACTACGGTCAAAATATTAAGACTTAATCTTCCGTTTGGGGAATAAGTATCCCAAAACATTCTGAAACCACAACCAACACCTCTCGGCAAGACACGTAAGCAGAAAAAGACACGAGGAAAGCAGTAACTAGGGCATCGGGGGATGTATCTCTCAAAATGACATGCCGAGTCATTACATCCTCCCCCTTTTAAAAAATCGTTCGTCCTCGAATGAGTATAGAGACATACCTGAAGTGATGAAAAGATGAGGATAACGGCTGCGCATATCAAACTCTGTCTCCCAAGTGGCCTCCTCGATCGGATGACCCCTCCATTGAACCTTCGCGGAAGCAATGTTCTTCGACCTTAGCTTCCTGACCCGCCTATCCAAAATAGCCACTTGCTCCTCAACATAAGATAGATCCTTGTCTAACTGGATAGAGCTGAAATCCAATACATGAGACGGATCACTGTGATACTTCCAGAGCATAGAAACATGGAATACCAGATGAACTCCTGTGAGACTAGGAGGTAAGGCAGTCTCATAAGCAACCTCCCCAATCTCCGCAACACCTCAAAGGGACCAATGAGCCTTGGGCTCAACTTGCCATTCTTCCCGAACCTCATAACTCCCTTCATAGGCGAAACCGGGAGCAAGACCCGCTCTCCAACCATGAATAAAACATCACAAACCTTTCGGTCTACATAACTTTTCTGTCTGGACTGCGCTGTGCGAACTCTATCCTGAATCACCTTCACCTTATCCAGGGCATCCCGAACCAAGTCCGTACCCAATAATCTAGCCTCACCCGGCTCGAACCAACTTACTGGGGATAGACACCGCCTACCATGCAGAGCCTCAAACGGTGCCATCTGGATGCTCGACTGATAACTGTTGTTGTAGGAAAACTCCGCCAGTGGCAAGAATTGATCCCACGAACCTCCAAACTCCATTACACAAACACGAAGCATATCCTCTAATATCTGAATGGTGTGCTCGGACTGTCCATCCGTATGAGGGTGATATTTTGTGCTCATCTCCACTTGAGGGCCCAACTCATGTTGTATGGCCCTCCAGAACCGTGATGTAAATTACATACCCCGGTCAGAGATGATAGATATTGGTATGCCATGAAGCTTGACGATCTTGCGGATGTAAATTCGAGCCAGCTTCTCGGAAGAATAGGTAGTCATCATAGGAATGAAATGAGCTGACTTGGTCAGCCTATCCATAATCACCCAAACTGCATCAAACCACCGCTGAGTCCATGGGAGTCCAACAACGAAATCCATAGTTGATCCGCTCCCATTTCAAATCCATAATCTCTAACTTCTGAAGCAACCCACCTGGCTGCTGATGCTCATACTTCACCTGCTGTGAATTTAGGAACCGAGCAACATACTCCACTATGTCTTTATTCATCCTCCTCCACCAGTATGCTGCCTCAACTCCTGACACATCTTCGCCACTATGTCTTTATTCATCCTCCTCCACCAGTATGCTGCCTCAACTCCTGACACATCTTCGCGGCACCCGGATGAATGGAGTACCGCGTGTTGTGAGCCTAGTGGAGAATAAACTCACGCAAACCATCTACATATGGCACACATAGCCTTCCATGCATCCTCAATGCACCATCATCCCCAGTAGTGGCCTCCTTAACATCACTGTGTTGGACTGTGTCCTTAAGGACAAGCAGATATGGGTCATCATAGTGATGCTCCCTGATACGATCAAAAAGGGAAGACCGAGAAACCACACAAGCCATTATTCGACTCGGCTCAGAAATATCCAATCTCACAAACTGGATGGCTAAGGCCTGAATATCCAAAAAGGTGCACCCCAAACACCCCTCCTGGCGACTCAAAGCATCGACCACCACATTCGCCTTCCTTGGGTGGTACAAAATAATGATATCATAGTCTTTAAGTAGCTCCAACCACGTCCGCTGACGCAAGTTAAGATCCTTTTGCTTGAACAGATGCTACAAACTCCGATGATCAGTGTAAATATCACAAGGGACACCGTACGAATAGTGCCGCCAAAACTTCAAGGCATGGACAATAACTGCTAACTCAAGGTCGTGGACATGATAATTCTTCTCGTACACCTTCAACTATCTAGACGCTTAGGCAATCACCCTACCTCCTTCATCAACACTGCAACGAGACCAATCTATGACGTATCACAATCTACAGTGTAAGACCCCAAACCTGTGGGCAATACCAATATTGGAGCTGTAGTAAAAGTTGTATTGAGCTTTTGAAAGCTCTCCTCACACTCCTATGTCCACCTGAAGGGAGACCCCTTCTGGGTCAGCCTACTCATAGGTGCTGCAATAGTTGAGAAACCCTCTACAAAATAGCGGTAATACCCCGCCAAACCAAGAAAACTCTGGATAGCCGTAGCTGATGACGGTCTAGGCCAAATCTGCACTACTTCCACCTTCTTTGGATCTACCTTGATCCCATCCTCAATACTACATAATCAAAGAAAGCCAGTGAGTCTAGCCAAAACTCACACTTTAAAATTTGTATATAACTTAGCCAGTGAGTCTAGCCTCCCTCTCCTCTCTATCCTAGGAGAGAATGCCCTCCAATCACTTAGTAATATTCACAACTTGCTAATAAGAAATATCCATCTCCAAATCCCTGGCCATACTGATCCGGATACTGGGGTGGAGTCCCTCAATAAACCGACGAACCCTCTCTCGAACTGTGGAAACCAAGGACGGTGCATGTCAGGCCAAATCTCTGAAGCGGACTGCATACTCTGACACAGTCATAGCACCCTGGAGCAGCTGCTCAAACTCTGCACGCCATGAGTCCCTGAGGCTCTGAGGGACATACTCCCTAAAAAACAAGTCCGAGAACTGAGTCAATGCAAGTGAAGCTGCCTCAGCCAGACTAGTTAACTCATAAGCACGCCACCACCGATAGGCTGCTCCTCTAAGCTTGAAGGTGGTGAAAGAAACCCCACTCATCTCCGCTACGCCTATAGACATTCTATTCTAGGATAACAGGATAACTACATATGCTAGTATACTCAATTAAGGTGAAAAAGGTAATTACTCAATAAAAATCAGGTTTTGCAATAAATAGCCTGTGTACGCACTTGTCACCTCGCGTACAAGGAACTCACATATCATATCAGTACCAAATCCTAAGGGAGTATTCCCCCACACAAGTTTAGGCAAGTTATTTACCTCGGACCAAGCTAAATCAATCAGTAGTAATGCTTTTCCCACAAATATCCGACTCCAAATGGCCCAAATCTAGAAAAATTAAATTACATACCATAAATATAGCTATAAGAAACTAATCTAATCAATGAAATTTAAGCTAAAACAAGAAATTAGGAAATCATCCCAAAAAACCTCCCTGGGCCCATGTCTTAGAATCAGGTAAAAGTCACGAAATATGAACACTCATTCACTCACAAGTCCAACCATATAAGAATTAATCGAATCCGACCTTAATTCACATTTCAAAACTCACAATTTTAGTTGAAGAACTTCTTACCATTTTTCCCAAATTTGTAACCCCAAATCCGAAATTAAAGATGCAATTATAGATATATTAGTGGGATATAACCAAAATGAAGTGTAGAATCATTACCCAATCAATGTCTTTGAAAGTCCCTCAAACTCTCGCCCAAATACGAGCACCCAAACTCAAGTTTTGATAAAAATGGCCAAACCCTCGTTTTTAAAATGATATAAGTCTGCCCATCGATTCTTCTTCACGAACGCGGCCAAACCCTCAAGTTCACGAAGCTCAAATTTTCCTTCAGTTCAAGACCTCCTTAGGGAATGCAAGAACCCCTTCGCGAATGCAGAATCTTACCTTTCCTGACCCTATGCGAACGCGAGACCCTCTTCACGGACGAGTAGGCTGGAGCTCCATCTGACCGTTCCTCTACGCGAACGCGAGGACCATATTGCAAACGTGTAGGCTAAAGAATACACACCATCGCAAACGCGTGAATCACATCGCGAATGCGAAGAACAACTCAATCAGTCTCCCAGATACCTTAAGAGAACGCGAGATCTCTCTCGCGAACGCGATGAAGGAAACCAGCAAACTTGACACCAGATTTTTCAGCAATTCCAACAAGTCCAAAATGATCCGTTAAGCATCTGAAACTCACCCGAGCCCCCCCCCCACCCTCCTCGGGACCTCAACCAAACAAACCAACCAGTCCTAATACACTATACAAACTTAGTCGATCCCTAAAATCACATCGAACACTGCTAAAAACACGAATTACCCTCCGATTCAAACATATTAAACTTGAAACTACCAATTTCTACAACCAATGCCAAAACCTATCAAACCAAGTCTGATTGACCCCCAATTTTGCACACAAATTATATTCAACCTTACGGACGTACTCCAATGTCCGGAATCAGAATCCAACCTCGATATCAAAAAGTCCACTACCAGTAAAAATCTCCAAAAATTCGACTATCGCCATTTCAAGCCTAAATGATCTACATACCTCCAAAACACAATCCGGACATGCCCCTAGGTCAAAAATTACCCAACAGAGCTAACGAAACCGACGAAACTCCATTTTGGAGATGTCTTCCCACAGTTCCGAATACGGTCAAAATATTAAGACTTAAGCTTCCATTTAGGGACTAAGTGTCGCAAAACACCCCGAAACCAAAACCAACACCTCTCGGCAAGACACATAAGCATAAAAAAACACGGGGAAAGCAGTAAATAGAGGATCGGGGCTATAACTCTCAAAACAACCGGCTGGGTCATTACAATAACATATGTGAGGAAAGCATATCCAAAAGACATATATACATATACATGCGAATTATTGTAAGGCGATCCGGCAAAGGCTACTATAGAGAACTATATATCCAAGACTTGAAGCCAACAAAGCCACATACTACACAACTATACATAACTGTCTACAAACCTCTAATAGAATGTACAGTTGTACAAGGACGAGATTGGGCCTCGTCATATCCACATATGTATACAAACACATCATACCAAAAATCAAAGCAACTCCGGATCAAATGGAGCACACCAAACCTCGTTGATCAAGGATCCTCAGAAGGGGGACCGTCAGCCTATCTACCTGCACTTGCGGGCATGAAACACAGGCCTTGAGAATAAGGGGCGTCAGTATGAATAATGTACTGAGTATGTAAGGCATGAAAATCAGTACACAAAAGACATAAAGGAAACGTGGAGTAAAGAATTCCACATGTAAGTCTAAATAACTTTGTGAATCCTAAAACATTTATAGTGTCATGCATATGCGTATAAATATCATATAATGCATAGGTATAGGTGTACATAACATCATCAAGCCTCTGAGGGAATCCTATCATATCATCTTGGCTTCTGTGGGTGAAATCATCAACGTATACCTACTGATCAAGTGGTGGTGAGTATATAACGTCGCAACCTTTCCCATATTCCGTATACATATAATATACGTGTATATAACGCCATCTGGTCAAGGGTCAATATACATGTATAAATGAATGAAATTCATAAGAAGTACGTAATAAGATTTCTCAGAATGTCATAAGATCAATATGCCTTTTTGATAACTTTATCAACTACATATTTTTCTGAGACTCATGAACAAAAGATGTTATAATAAGACACATGGGGAATCAAGAATATAGGCACCCCTAGTACTTCTATGAATAGAGTCATTTATGAAAGTTGCGTGTTTTCTCCTTTCATTTGTATCATGCTAAAAGGAAAGAAGGGATAGATTTAACATACTTGAGCCGATTCTCTTGAAAACCCATTTAACATATGTCAACTCGCGACGAAACACGTAACAACGAGATCAAAAATATAGAAAAATCCGTATGATATTCTTGAGAAAGATTGCACCGTACTCCCTTAGAATCGTAAATCTCACGTTTCTATAGTATTAAATAGTATTGTATGAATTTTGTCGTAGAAAATCACGTTGCAATCATATAATCTTGTATGAATTTTTCTTAAGCTTTCTTGCCTTATATTGTAGAGATATAAGCATCTGCCTTAATTGATTTAGAGTGGTTTTTAATCTTAGTGGGTGTGGGCCCCATATAGGTGATGACCTAGCCACAAAACTCTCTTAAATGTGCCACCTTGCTAGATAATTTAAGAGTCATTTGTTGGGATTTGATAAAGACTTCATTGGCTGCCACGTTGGAAGGCTTATTAAGCCTATCCAAATATTCTAATTACTTAGTTTCTGTCCCACTAAAACACAGTAATCACCCAATTATCCACATAATTTAGAATTGTATCAAATTACTTAGAATACTACTGACCATTAACATACCTTATACACCTTACTATCATGGTCATGTGGTACCTTGTATGGCACTAGTCCATAAACATCGGGTATTATAGCTTGGACAATATTTTATCCCAAATTGATAACTTTCAACAAAACTCATTTTCTTTGATTCATTTACCCTCTAACCTTCACGACACTTACTTATATCCTGCTATAAATAGCATAAATGCTTATAACCTAAAAAATAATCTCATTCCCGAGTCTACGCCGATTAACTTACGACGAAACTTTAACGTATGAAAATGCAAAATGTAATATCCTTACCTCCTCAAAAACATTCGTCCTCGAATGTTTAACTCCCCGGGATCTATATAAATTTTGGAAGAGTCGCCTTTGTAACAGTACTACTACCAACCCTTCCTATAGAAAACTCAATAATTCAATTGCACATATTGCCACGATCATAAATAATGACAATGTCCTCACACGACCAGTGACAATAACACAAGAATTCATACTCGTACCTTAAGGTTGTGATGTCTTAGTCGAATCCTTCTTTGGAAGAAGAAACAAGTGAGGATAACTGGATTTCATGTCTTCTTCGGCTTCCCATGTCATTTCTTCCCCATTATTGTTTCTCCAAAGTACTTTTACTGAAGCTACTGTATTGGTAAAAAATAGACTTCACACGTGTAATATCTCTGATGACAATGCAATCTACGTGGAACAACGGAAACATGACAGCTGGGTAAGAATTTAGAAAGAGGTACGAGACAAAGAGGTACGGAATAATACACACACGAGACAATTAGAAGCGGGAGCTCAAGTCTAATTGAGGAGTTGAAGAGACACGGTCAGAATGAACCAGGGCAGAATAAAGGGCAGATTCAAAGATCTTAATCAATGAGCCAAACGTTACAGAATCATCACGCACAGTTACGATTATCTATTGAAACGTTACATTAATGGTATTATTAATCATTAATGCTCAATCCTTAAAAAGAGTAGATGTTATATTAAGAAATTCTCTATAAAAAGGAGTAAAATCTCATTTGTATGGACACGTTCGAACCACTATTGAAATATACTTACGTTTATGCGATCTTACTGCTTTCTTATTTACAAGTCTAATTTATATTCTTATTTAATTTCCTTGGTTATCAAAATCCCGAGTACTTCTTAAATTAGTTTTGTCCAAGAATCTGATTCTTTGGTTAAACAAATTGGTTCCGTTATCGGGAATCTGATAATCCTTGTTTTTGCATTCTTAAATAACCTTTATCGAATCATGTCGAATACCAACGACAACAATAAATAAGCAACTGGAACTCCAGTTCCATCCCCTCAGGGATCCCCATGAGGTTCAAGGGATAACTCCCCAGAAAGATCTACAACTCACAACAATGACCAAATTGGAAATGAACAAACAGGAGAGCAAGACACTGTGAAGCAGATGGTTGCTGAATATGTGAGTGAAGCTCTGCACCTCCTCCAAACAACACTGCGACCGTAGAAAATCCACAATTTGGGTTAGCTAATTCCGGAAGTATAGGCACTCCAAACAAATCCTTGAAGGAAGACCAGATATGTATGATAATTCAGATTTGTAATCTTTAATACTAACCTTGCAGAAACAGGTGAAGGAACAAAATGATCGTATTGAGCAAATTCCTGGAGTTCCACCTGTCATCAAGGGGATTGATATTGACAAATACTCTCAACAACCATGGAAGCCAAGTGCAACACCTTTTCCAATTCCCAAGAAATTCAAGATTCCTGATATACCAAAATACGACGGGACAATTGATCCACGTGATCATGTTACTACTTTCACCATGAGAGTAAAAGTCAATGGCTTGTCTAAACAAGAAATAGAGTTTGTGTCGGTCAAAAAGTTTGGAGAAACACTCACCAAAGGAGCATTAACTTGGTATTCTCTCTTACCCAAAAATTCTATTGATTCTTTTGCTGAGCTTGGAGATTTATTTATAAAAGCATATTCCGGTGCACAAAAAGTGGAAAAAAGAATGGAAGACATATTCAAAGTAAAGCAGGGAGATGCAGAGCTGCTTCGTGAATTTGTAGACAAGTTCCAACGGGAAAGAATGTTGTTACCAAGAGTGCCTGAAAATTGGGCAGCTATGTCATTCGCAAGTAATTTGAACGAAAAAGGCTCTGAAGCCACGAAGAGACTCAAAGAAAGCTTGCGAGAATTCCCAGCTACAACATGGAATGATGTTTATAAGAGGTACAACACCAAATTACGTATCGAAGAAGATACTATAGCTCAATAAAAATAGATGATAGGGCAAGTTCTAGACGCTCAGAGTCAGAGAGGAAAATTGGTAAAAACAGGTATGAGCCATATATGGGAACTTCGGGACGAGAAGCTCGTTCCAAATTTTAAAATACACAGCCTAATCACAGACCGTCAAACAGAGATTCAAGTTCATCATCATCAAGATCCATAAAGGATTGAGATGAACGAAATAGAGGTAATAACACATATGCAAGAATTGGAGACCACAATTTCAATATAAGTACTTCCGAGTTAATTACGGTATTAAGAAATATGGATGATAAAGTTTGATGGCCCAAGAAGATGAGATCAAATCCAAACAAAAGGAACCTAGAATTCTGGTGTGAGTTCCATAATGATCATGGGCACAAAACATCAGACTGCATGTTACTACAAGGTGAGGTAGAACACTTATTAAACAAGGCTATCTAACATAATAGATTAGTGAAAAAGGTAAATAGGCATATATGAAGAACAAGCAGGAGCCCCCAAAACCACCATCTCCCAAGAGAACCGTGAATGTGATAAACGGAGGAGAGGAGGTTAATGGCATAACCTATACTTCAGCAAGAAAAACTACCAATTCACAGTAATTCACGAGAGACGAAGTTGTAACGACCCGACCGGTCGCTCCTTGAGTTTAGCCCCATTTTCTCTGTTTCAGCTTTATCATATGTTATTTAACCTATTTATGATTTTTTAGGTCGGTCGGTTCGGGGTTTGGAGTGGTCGTGGTGAGAATGGAGACACTTAGTCTCTTAAATTGGCTTTATAGTTGGAAAAGTCAACCCGGAGTTGACTTATAGGTAAACGACCTCGGAATGAAGATTTTATGGCTTGGATAGTTTCTTTATGTGATTTGGGACTTAGGAATGTGTTCGGAATGTGCTTTTTGAGGTCCGAAGTAGAATTAGGCTTGTATTGGCGAAAGTGAGTTTTGGCTATTTCTAGTCGGTAGTGGAAAATTAACTATCGGGGTCTGAACGGAATTCCGGATGTTGGAACAAGTTCGTAGGGTCATTTTGGATGTGTGTGCAAATTTTCAGGTCATTCGGACGTGTTTTGGATGGTTTCAGCATCTTTGGCAAAATTTGGAAGTTTTAAAGTTCATAGGCTTGAATACGAGGTGAATTTGGTGTTTTTGCATTTTTTTGGGTGTTTAGAAGGCTCGACTATGTTTGAATGAGGTTGTGGGAGGCTTTGGCATGTTTGGTTGAGGTCTCGAGGGCCTCGGGTGAGTTTCGGGTGGTTAACATATAGATTTTTTGGATTTTAAAGATAGTTGTTTTATGGTGTTCTTGTTGCAGAGAAATACTCTACGCGTTAGCGGAGGGAGTCTCGCATTCGCGTAGAGTGAATTGGGCGTGGGTGGATCTTGTTCTATGCGTTCATGAGTGGGAGCATGTAAACGCGAAGTTTGGGGCAGCGCGTGCATCGCGTACGCGGGAAAGGGGATGCGTTCGCGAAGTGTCTAGGAAGCTGGAGGCCCATGTGGTAGGCCTATGCGTTCGCGGAGAGGTCGAATGCGTTCGTAAAAGCCTGTGGTTGGTTATGCATCGCGTTCGCGGGAAGGCAGCTGCGTTCGCTTGGGGTAAACGAGGGGGACTGTTGATTTGTTCTATGTGAACACGTGCATAGGGTCGCGTTCGTGAAGGGTAATAATTGGGACAACATCTTTTAAGTTCAAAAACGAGGGTTTAGTCCATATTTTGAAAAACCCATTAGAGAGCTCGGGAGAAGGTGGAAATTGCGGACATTTTCAGTGGAGTAATTGGGGTAAGTATTGTTCACTCACATTTGGGTTAATTCCTTGATTTAGCCTTGATTTTTATCATTTAATTTGAGGAATTAGAATGAAAATTGGGGAAGATGGGAGGAAAGTTTGAGAATTTCTTTTGGTGATTTGAGTGTGCAATTGAGGTCGAATTTGGATGAATTTGATATGGGTAGACTCGTGAGGGAATAAGGATTCTAGTTTTACAATTTTTATCGAATTATCAGACGTGGGCCCGGGGGTCAGGTTTGGCCTATTTTGGTGTTTTGGGTTAATTTTGATAATTTTCGAATGAGTTTTGTTCCTTAACATATATTGATGGTATAAATCTGATTTTTTATAGATTTGGAGCACTCGGAGGCCGAGTCTAGAGGGAAAGGCATTGAGGGCTAGGATTTTAGCCGGCTTTGAGGTAAGTAACGTTTCCAAACTTGATTCTGAGTGTACGAAACCCCGAACTACTTATAATGTGATTAGAATTTGTTACGCACATGCCAAGTGACGGGAGTGCGGGCGTGCAACTGTGAGACTTGTGCCCTGGTTTATCCCATGGCACCGCATAGTGATTAGTCCCTGATGATATTTATGCTTCTATCAATGTGAATAATGCGAACATGTTACGAATCATGATAAATGTGTATATTAAGGCTCCACGCCGATACTGTTGAGACCCGAGCGGTCGTTTACATGCAAACATGCTAGAAGTCATGCTAATTTAAATGCTAAGGCTTCACGCCAAAAATGCTGAGACCCAAGTGGTCGTATATTGTTGTCTCTTTATGTGTTTATTTGATTTCATATACTCAGTCTTGTCATAGCATATCATTTCATTCCCAGTCTCCGTAATTGTTGATTTTATACATACTTATAATTGTTTCGGTTGATTTATGCGTATGTGAGCCATGTGAGCATGACAGGAGAGTAACGACTGAGTGAGCCGAGAGCCTATTATTGAGACAGTTATGTGATCAGACTGCACACCGCAGCGATACTCTGATCATGCCTTCGTTGGCTTGATATAGCGCTTGGGCTTATAAAATCCCCTACGGAGTTTTTACACCCCCAGTGAGCGCATTGATATTGAGGGATGGATCTTCCCTAGGTATGAATCTTGTCCGAAGTTGATGATATATGAGGTGTGGATCCTCCCTGGACATGGATTTTGTCCGAAGTTGATGATGTGAGGGATGGATTGTCCCTGGACATGGATCTTTTCCGGGTGTTGTATTTCGGAGATGGATCTTCTCTATGGGGCTGGATTGGCCCTTTTCCTCAGTACTGAGTGACTACGGGCATCCAAAGACATATATAGTACTAAGTGGACTTCTGTGGGAGAGTTGTGAGCACTATGTGTATTTTCACACTGTGATATGTTGGCATGTAGAGCATAATGAATTATATCTGGCATATTCCGTTGTTGTTTTCTAATAAACTGTGAACATGTCTAAATTTTGTACGTTGATGATTATAATTATTGAGGTTTATTCCATCACTACCTCACATCCCATAGTTTGGGTTCGTTACTTCTGAGTTGGTGTACTCACGTTACCCCCTGCACCTTGTGTGCATATCCAGGTTCATTGGGACCCGCTAGCGGTTGATGATTTGCTGTCAGAGTTTTCTTTTGGAGTCTTCGAGGTAGCAGCTGGCGATCGCAGCCTCGTCTTCTCCCTCTTTATCCTCCTGTCGCATTTTTATTATCTCAAACTATGTTGTTTATTTTTGTATTTTGACATCTTTATGTTGTAGTAGCTCATGACTCGGTGATACTAGAATCTGGGGTTGGTTTTTATTGTATTTTTTAATGATGTTAAACTTCTGAATGGATTATTATTGACATTTTTGTCCTTGAATACATCAATTTTCTGAAAACAAATCCTTATTTAAACAAAATGTGTGGCTTTCCTGATTCCACGACAGGCGCCATCACGACCGGATGATTTGGGGTCGTGACAAGTTGGTATCAAAGCTCTAGGTTAAATAGGTCTCACCAGTCATGAGCAAGTTTAGTAGAGTATTGCGGATCGGTACGGAGACGTCTGTACTTATCTTCGAGAGGCTGCAGAACCCTTAGGAAAAATCTCACATTCTTGAACTCTTGTCGTGCGAATCCATTAATCTGACCTGAAGTGTAATTCTTTGAACTCCTTTCATGTATTCGAATGCACAAGTGAGCGCTCGGTAGTAACTGTGCATCGACGACTTGTGATTTCCATGGATGAGGTGTAAGATATGATTTTAGCATGTTGATAATGGACCAGTCTGGAGGACTTGAGGCTAGGTTTTTGTCTGTGGCTTGAGCGCTGAGATTTCGATTGTGTGAGCCATGCATTTGGGACTTATATGTGTGTTTGTGCCCTTATCGATAGGGTTTTGTGACTGGATGACTATGTGGTGAGTGTGATTCGATGTTGAGATGTGTCCACGTTGTTTGATTGTGACAAAAAGGATTGGCTGGATATGTAGCAAGAGCTATTGAGTGTTAGACTTCTGTCTTGAGACGGCATATGGCCTCGAGTTGCGAGTATATTGAAGAACTTCTCATGTAGTTTAGTTGGGGGGGGGGAAGTGGACCTCTCTGTTGTGTTATAAGTGTTTAGTGATGTCTTTCGGGTTGACCAATGCCCCAGTAGAATCCAGGTATTTGATTAACAGTGTATTCCAGCAGTAATTGCATTCCTTCGTTATTGTGTTCATCGATAGCATCCTTGCGTACTCTCGTAGCTAGGGGTAGCATACTCAGCATTTGAGGATTGTATTATAAGGATTCAGGGAGGATAAGTTATATGAAAAGTTATTCAAGTGTGAATTTTTGGCTCATATCAGTACCATTCTTGGGACACGTGGTGTTCGGTGACGGTATCCATGTGGTGAGACAAGTGTGGGTAGAGCTTCGAGAAGCTCAAGATTTCCTTGACCACAGATCCGGTGTTAGTTATTCCATAAGCTTTAGGTTCTTATATCGCGTATCTTGATACCTCGAGGATAGGCATTAATTGTGTCTTAATGCAGGAAGGTATAGTGATGGAGTGATAGTTATGATTTTTTGAAGGGTATAGAGATGATATCAGTTTGAGGATAAACAGGCGGGGTTATCTCCCGCGGGGTGTCCTGAGGTTGTGTGATACTTAGGTTGATTCGTAGCAAGTCCTCTTTTATCAGTAATTGATATATGTTGCAATGTGAGTTAGGTCGCTTTTGGAAGTTGGCATTGGCTATTACAATGGTGTATGCGAGATTTGCAGATGATTCGAGATATTAGACGATTTGTGTATACGAGCTTATGAAGGATTTAGTTGAATCTCACTGTGGTACTGTGTCAGTGATAACGTATGGGCATTATGAGCCATTATTTGTCTTGACCTATGGCTTTGAGCCAAGTGGGGGAGCTTGCTAATGGTAAGTTGATTGCACGATCATGCGTTGTGTTGGTCTTGGTTCGAGATACATTGATGAATCATATATGATCTGCAGAGTTGGAGTGACTCGAGAAATGGAAACTCTTCGAT
This sequence comes from Nicotiana undulata, assembly GCA_005239495.1. NCBI lineage: Eukaryota > Viridiplantae > Streptophyta > Magnoliopsida > Solanales > Solanaceae > Nicotiana > Nicotiana undulata. The sequence goes on along the minus strand of ML254354.1, from coordinate 6,624 downwards.
ACAGGTTATAGTGTACTTTATGGGTAGATGGGTTTATTGAATGAGTTAGTTGTAATTGTAAAAAGTGTAGTGGGTGAAGTGTATGAATTTTCTTGTTGTTTCAAGTATGTAGATTACTTCCTAGTATGTTGTTATGCAAATGGGGCTAGGTCATTATGTCTTCTTGATCAGGGTAATTGAGATTTGTGTAGATTGGATGACTGTCGTTGATGGTGCCGATGGATTCACGGTTATATGTAGCAATTGAGGATTTTCTGGTGTGTATTGAGATAGAACTGAGATTTACGTGGAGGGTGTCGAGACTTTTGGAATTTCTACATTATCATGGATTCTACATATCAGTATCAAGAAGGTGAAAGTAATGGCTTTAGATTCGCAAGAAGTCTCTTCAGGGTAAATATTTTGGATGTGGTGCTTCTAGGGATATTCGAGAGAGTATTCAACGGCTTATGAGCCTTAGACTGCACGGTCTTATGCTTGGGTCTCGTGTGGTGAGTCTAGGTTGAGAAATGCGATATTATGGCAAAAAGGAGTATCAATTCGAAGGTAAGTCAGAAGAAACTGTGTTAAATAGAACAGCTTTATAGCAAGTCGGATCGGCATGATAAGGGATATTATTAGTTCTTCGGGTGTTTATGAGGCAATGAGTTTTTACAGGTGTTTCTGATCAATGCTCTTGGGTTTTGGGTGACCTGCGTAACTTGGTTGAGTTAGAAGGATTCAGTCCCGACAGTTTGGTGTTGTACAAATGGGATTCAGATAGTTCCTGATGGTTTCTACCATGATTAGAGATGTATATTTTCTACTGGCATGAGGTGCAGGTGATGTATAGTGATTTTGCTTCTAAATGGGATCGAATGGAAAGTTCTTGGCTAGTTGAGTACGTAGTTTCATGTGGCTCGGAAGGGATTATGAAGTTCTCATATTTATCATAGGATGGCATGGTGTGTCAGGTATGTTGTGTAGAGCTGAGATTTGCATATGTGAGGTCACGGTTCAGTTCTGGAAGGAAGGTCAAAATTCTTATGCAGCATTGGCAGTTTCAGATGACTAGGTATATGATATCACTATTGAGTGGCTTGATGAGGGCGTACATTTAGAAAAGGGCAATGTGTGGAGTTAAGGTTGCTTCATTGGTATTGCGACGCTCTCTTATTGGATTGACTGCTAATAATCAAGGTTGCTTGGTGACACGGAAGAATTATAGGGGTATCCCTCATGGAATAATCGAGCATTAGGGGTGTGTTATATATTCGAGTGGTGGAGTTGGGATCAAATATGGTAATTTGTGCGCTTCATGGACTTCGAGACTGAGAGTTCTCATAAACATATTATTTTGTGGTTGTGGAATGTGAGGATGCGAGCTAAGTTAGTCAGATGTTAGTAAATGCCATGATTCATTCATTGTGGACCTTCAGAGAGCTATCCATCTGTTATGGGTGACCAGAGTTGATTTAGGGTTATTGGTGGGCCCAGTATGGATGTGTGTTTTGCACAGGGTCGGAATTGTTGACTCCGAATTGCTATTATTGAGGGATGCACCATTCGATTGTCTTTGAGTTTATTCATATTCTGAGAGTAATCTATGAGTTACCCTTCGGTGTTGTGAGGAGCGGTGATTGTTGGTTATAAGAACATATGGTGCGGATTTGTTTGGGCTTTATAGCGGAACTTGAGTAAGGTAAGTAATTAGGAATTGCAGGGTTGAGACATATTGGCTATGTTCTTTATGATTCGAGTGGCGTGGCATCGTCTGATTCCCTCGTGGTTATGGCAATGCACTTGGAGTACGTGATGTCGAATTGCGCACGGTTATTGATTTTGAGCAAGGTGTCTTGAAGTAGTTCTTGTGGACCAGTGTTTGGATTAGAAGAGGTCATGGGGCCTAGAATGAATACTACCAGAGTTGAATACATCATGGTTGGAAGGATGATATCGGGAGTTGGCTTAGAAATTTGCTATAGTTCCTGTCGGAGAAAGGGGGAGCTCCATGACTGGCTGATCGGACGAATGGTTGCTAGTTTCTACGTGTTTCTTTCATCATCGGCAGTATATGAAGTGTTAGAGCGAGGCATTGCTTGATAAGAGGTTATGTACCGGTACTGCGTTGTTTTGAGAAACTATTGGGATTTGGAGTTATCTCTATGAGTGTTTGAGTCTTGCGGTATATTATGTGATTACATCTTGGATTACGGATATGGCTTGGTACAGTGTGTTCAGACTTATTCAGTTTATAGTTGTGGAATTTTGATCTTGTAAATTATTTCAAAAGTAAACAAAATTTGGTTCTAACGGCTATGAGTCAGGTTGGATTTCGAGATTTCAACAATTTTGTGCTATTGGACCTATATGGGATAGCGTGACATGGGATCAACCCGGGTATGTGCATGGTAGGTTACACGGAAATTTTTGTACTTTATGGAATAACTCTAGGCATGTTCGAGGACGAACGTATGTTTAAGTGGGGGAGAATGTAACGACCCGAACGGTCGTTCCATGAGTTTATCCCCGTTTTCTCTGTTTCAGCTTTATCATATGTTATTTAACCTATTTATGATATGTTTGGTCGGTTGGTTCGGGTTCGGAGTGGTCCTGGTGAGAATGGAGACACTTAGTCTCTTAAATTGGCTTTATAGTTGGAAAAGTCAAACCGGAGTTGACTTATAGGTAAACAACCTTGTATTGAAGATTTTGTGGCTCATATAGTTTCTTTAGGTGATTTGGGACTTAAGAGTGTGCTCGGAATGTGGTTTTGAGGTCCGGAGTAGAATTAGTCTTGAATTGGTAAAAATGAGTTTAGGCTATTTCCGATCGGCAGTGGAAAATTGGCTATCGGGGTCGGAATGGAATTCCGTAGGTTTGAACAAGTTCGTAGGGTCATTTTGGATGTGTTTGCAAATTTTCAGGTCATTCAGACGTGTTTTGGATGGTTTCGGCATCTTTTGCAAAATTTGGAAGTTTCAAAGTTCATAGGCTCGAATCCGAGGTGAATTTGGTATTATTTTTGTGGGAGGTGTTGGTATGTTTGGTTGAGGTCCTGAGGGCCTCGGGTGAGTTTCGGGTGGTTAACGGATCAATTTTTGGATTTTGAAGGTAGTTGTTTTTCTGGTGTTCTTGTTGCAGAGAAATACTCCACGCGTTGGTGGAGGGAGTCTCGCGTTTGCGTAGAGTGATTTTGGCGTGGGTGGATCTTTTCTATGCGTTCGCGAGTTCGAGCATGCGAACGCAAAGTTTGGGCAGCGCGTGCATCGCGGACGCGGGAGAGGGGATGCATTCGCGAAGTGTTGAGGCAGCTGGGGGCCCAGGTGGTAGGCCTATGCATTCGCGAAGAGGTCGAACGCGTTCGCGAAGGCCTGTGGTTGGTTATGCATCGCGTTCGCGGGAAGCCAACCTTGTTCACGTAGGGTAAAAAAGGGGGCATGTTGGTTTGTTCTATGTGAACACGTGCATAGGGCCGCATTCGCGAAGGGTAATAACTGCGGCAGCATCTTTTAAGTTAAAAAATGAGGGTTTAGTCCATATTTTCAAAAACCCATTAGAGATCTCGGGAGAAGGTGGAATTTGAGGAGATTTTTAATGGAGTAATTGGGGTAACTATTTTTTTCACTCACATTTGGTTTAATTCCATGATTTAGTCTTGATTTTTATCATTTAATTTGACGAATTAGAGTGGAAATTGGGGAAAATGGGAGGAAACTTTGAGAATTTCTTTTGGTGATTTGAGTGGGAAATTGAGGTCGGATTTGGATGAATTTGATATGGGTAGACTCGTGAGGGAATTAGGATTCTAGTTTTGTTATTTTTATCAAATTCTGAGACGTGGGCCTAGGGGTCGGGTTTGGCCAATTTCGAGATTTTGGGCTAATTTTGATCATTTTCGAATGGATTTTGTTCCTTAGCATATATTTATGGTATAAATCTGATTTTTGGTAGATTTGGAGCACTCGGAGGCCGAGCCTAGAGGCAAAGTCATTGAGGGCTAGGATCTTAGCCGGTTTTGAGGTAAGTAACGTTTCCAAACTTGGTTCTAAAGGTTCGAAATCTCGAACTACTTGTTATGTGATTAGAATTGGTGACGCACATGACAAGTGACGGGTGTGCGGGCCTGCACCATGAGACTTGTGCCCTGGTTCATCCCATGGCACCGCTTAGTGATTACTCCCTGATGATATCTGTGCTTCTATAAATGTGAATAATGCGAACATATTAGGAATCATGATAAATTTTGTATATTAAGGCTCCATGCTGATACTATTGAGACTCGAGCGGTCGTTTACATGTAAACATGCTAGAAATCATTCTAAGTTAAATGCTAAGGCTTCACGCTGAAAATGCTGAGACCCAAGTGGTCGTATATTGATGTCTCCTTATGTGTTTATTTGATTTCATATACTCAGTACTGTCATAGAATATCATTTCATGCCTCAGTCTCAGTAATTGTTGAGTAATGACTGATTGAGTCCAAGAGCCTGTTATTGAGACAGTTATGAGATCGGACTGCACACCGCAGTGATACTCTGATCATGCCTTCGTTGGCTTGATATAGCGCTTGGGCTTATAAAAGCCCCTCCGGAGTCTTTACACCCCCAGTGAGCGCATTGATATTGAGGGATGAATCTTCCCTAAGCATGGATCTTGTCCAAAATTAATTATATGTGAGGGATGGATCTTACCTGGACATGGATTTGGTCCGAAGTTGATGATGTGAGGGATGGATCGTCCTTGGACATGGATCTTGTCCGAGTGTTGCATTATGGAGATGGATCTTCTTCCTGGGGCTGGATTAGCCCTTTTCCTTGGTACTGAGTGACTACGGGCACCGGTGTTTAGTACTGAGTGGGCTTATGTGGGATAGTTGTGAGCACAATGTGTATTTGCACACTGTGATATGTTGGCATGTAGAGCATATAGAGATATATCTGGCATATTCTATTGTTGTTTTCTAATAAATTGTGAACATGTCTAAATTTTGTACGCTGATGATTATAATTATTGAGGTTTAGTCTATCGCTACCTCTCAGCCCATAGTTTGGGTTTGTTACTTCTGAGTTGGTGTACTCACGTTACCCGCTGCACCTTGTGTGCAGATTCAGGTTCATCGAGAGCCGGTAGCGGTTGCTGATTTGCTGTCAGAGTTTTCTTGTAGAGTCTTCGAGGTAGGATCTGGCAATCGCAGCCTCGTCTTCTCCCTCTTTATCCTCATGTCGCATTTTTGTATTTCGACATCCATATGTTGTAGTAGCTCATGACTCGGTGACACTAGAATCTGGGGTTGGTTTTTATTGTATTTTTTAATGATGTTAAACTTCCGAATGGAATATTATTCACACTTTTGCCCCTGAATGCATCAATTTTTTGAAAATAAATCCTTATTTAAACAAAATGTGTAGCTTGCCTGATTCCACGACATGCGCCATCACAACCGGGTGCTTTGGGGTCGTGATAGGTCTCGTGAGACTTTGGAAGCTGACAACATCTCATTCGACGATGTAGATACTGATGGATTATTGGTCACAGATAATGACGCACTGGTAATATCTTTACTTATACATGTCACTAACTTGAAGCGAGTATTGATTGATCTAGGTAGCTCAGTAAATATCATATTACTAAGAGTTTTGGAAGATATGTTAATGGGAGACCGTGTAATTCCAAAAGCACATTCCCTATCCGGATTCGACAACTCTATTGAGTTGAATACTTATGCGGAAGGGGTCATCAAAGAAACCAAATTTCAAGTTATTGATATAGACATGGACTATAATGTAATCATGGGAAGAACATGGATTCTTGACATGGACGCTGTACCATCTACTCTACATCAAATAATAAAATTCCCTTTTACATGGTGGATTTAGCAGATCCGAGGTGATCAACAAACTTCGAGGAACATCAATTCAGTGATACATACGAATAAAAAAGAAGCGGTGGAAGAATTAAAAGATGTGGAGAAATTCAACAGATACAGGAGCAAATGATAAAGACATGGTGAATCAAATCACCAAAGATGTAGCATCAAGACATACGGACATGGATTCCAGGCCTGATGTTATTCAAGAACCAAAAGAGAATGAAAACATAAAGACAACTACTGAGGAGCTCGAAGTTGTTCCACTGTTTAAACACAAGCCTGAGCAAAAATATCCACATAGGAGCAACGCTAAGCCCGACCAGAAGAGGTAAGTTAGTTGAATATTTAAAAGCTAATGCAGATTGTTTTGCCTAGTCGCATTCAGATATGACAGGTATACCCCCAAAGGTGATGACTTATAAACTGAACGAAGACCCATTATTCGTACCTGTCAAGCAAAAGAAAAGGAAGCTGGGATCGTTCAAGAATCAAGTGATCGATGAAGAGGTACAGAAACTCTTAAAAATCGGTTCAATAAGCAAGGTAAAATATCCTAATTGGTTAGCTAATACCGTAGTGGTACCTAAAAAGAACGGTAAATGGAGAGTATGCATAGATTATACTAATTTAAATAAAGCATTCCCAAAAGACTCATTTCCATTACCACACTGTAACGACCCGGTCTGTCGTTACGTAAAACCTGCATTATAACTGTTGTTAGTGGCTTATTATATGTTGGTTATTCTATTATTAATCTGTTAGGGTTGATAGGT